>JAHLJT010003656.1:63602945-63621320 GCA_031308135.1 Acheta domesticus
CAAAGCACCTGTCTAAAAAAGGACACCATCCTGTCACGGCCAGCCACCATCACACCTCCTCAATCCCAAGTTTTCCTCCAACTCCTTTCTTTCACTTTCTCGCAATGGAGTAGCGAGAAAATTATGTAAAGCTGCATGGAAAAACAGCGAATCCTCGACAAAAAAACTCTTATTACAGGATCCTGGTAACAAAACAGTGGATAAATACAGTTTCTGAATTTCGAAAAAAAACCTTTAGCACGTGGTGTAGCCAGAATTCATGTTTTGTGGGTCCTTGATATATGTGGAAAAAATAATGACGGCAAAACTCCTATCCATCCGTCTGTCTGTGAACAATACTACCGGCTAAACCGTTCAGCCGATTTTCTCCAAGATCGATATTCCCGAATTGATCTGGCTAATGTGGCAGCCTCTTAAATTTGAAGATGATATTTTAATTTCGATGGGTACTTTACTTGAAGCCCCTGGACATTTTTCAAATTAAAAAAAGGCTCGATAGTTTTTTATTAAATTTTGTTGTTGGATACTGTGAAGGAGATGTAAGAGAATAGTGCATGTCTCGTATTTGTTGAAAACCTGATTTTTTCGAAAGTTGCAAAAGTTCAAAAAACTTTCGGAGTCTTCGTACAGTTAAAATATTAAAGATAGAGATTTTCTCCCTTGATGAAATCTGTTTCTTAAAGATAGATTTTGAAATGAGATCATGTAAAATGTTTCGAAAAATTAAGTACTTTTTGCTAACTTTACGTCAAAATACGGGCAAGAAAGTATCCACTGATTTAGCATCACTAGTTTTCTTAACGTGTTAATGTGTAGCGCAGAGCGGGAGTTGGCCGTTGAGGGTGTGCCGCGGAGGCGGTGGCAGTCGCGTTAGCAGTTTCCTGGGGTGGGGGTGAGGGTGGGGTGGGGTTAGGGAGTGCAAGATGCGGCCGCGTGCCCGGGCGAAATTGGGTTAGCGGCGGGGCTGCAACTTCAGCACAAGACGTGACAGAGTCGTTCTCGGCGCATTCCATCGGCTCCCGCGCGCTACGGCTGCCTTCTCGGGCATCACTCACTTACCCCGCTTTCAATTCGTCAGAAATTGTAGATTTTGCTAAGGAGCAGATCTCTTTACAGGAATAAGAGTGGTCGAATTACTTATAAACATAGAACACGCTCTTTTAAAAACTGAACACAGAATAAGACCTGTATTTTTCGAAATCTCATACTTCTCGAATTATTTGTAACCGTAATATACTGAATATTAATATGTTATTAGCTGTGCGAAAATTTCGGTCTACCTCTCATGAGGATTGCTTCATGGAGCCACATATGCCTTTGCAAGTGTCCTGAATACGGGGAAAACTAGACTGGTGTAAGTTACAATGTTCTCCATTTCATCCCTGAGACCCGGGCTCAAGGTCCGCATGAGGTCCCTAGCTCACATTTTTAGCACAAGTCTTACTAATTTTCACTTCAGTTAGGTTCCTTTGCTTAAGTTTAAGACCCATTAAAGACTATATTAACAATTTACGTATAGTGTCACGTCAAACATTAATGAATGCATTGAAATGAAACATTACATTCAAGAATGTGCTTTGTGTTATTCATTATCACCGCAAAAGGAGAAGACAAAATATCAAACACACACACAACGGATATTAACATACAATATCATAACTTATTTCGTTACGTCAGCGACATTTTATAATGTTATTAATAGATCAATGCGGTCTGTTGGTGTTTCCACAAAAAGAAAATGGTCTTTTATTTAAAAAAGGTTTAAAACCACTGCCTTAGACTAGTGAGGAGGTTCAAGGTTTGCAGTGCCGTAATCGATTGATTGACTGAGTGAGTAAGTGAGTGAATAAATGAGTATGTGTATGTGTCTGTGAGAGAGAGTGGGAGAGTATGTTTTCGGGAACGTTAACTATTTTTGTCATTAACGGTTCTACAGTTTGAATTCACAAGGTTAAGAGTTCCAGTGATCGCTCAATTCTGAAATGTTTGAATATGCCATTTTGATTAACAGGACTTGATCTTATTAAAAGCTTCGATAATAAAAAAATAATGTAGGTGTACAAATAACATGTTATTGAAACATGCAAAACTATTAAGAGAAGCATTTGCTCGTTTTAGTTAATGAGGACAACTGTAACAAAATCGTGAACCATTACCTTCCAAAAGGCCAGAGCCTTCGAGCAAAGGCTTGTTGCTGTGCTGCTCCGTCGTTAAGAAATTAGGAGGTATGGAGGAGCAGAAGTGGTCTGTTTACGGTACCAAGGGCAAAAGCTTCTGCGTCGTTGTGCTTTCAAGGTTGGCAAGGCAAATTAAGCAAAAGCTTGTTGCTGTGCTGCTCCGTCGTAAAGAAATTACGAGGTATGGAGGAGCAGAAGTGGTCTGTTTACGGTACCAAGGGCAAAAGCTTCTGCGTCGTTGTGCTTTCCATTCGCGTTACCACTCTGGATTCTTACAATCAAAATCCGGTCCGCTGCGTCTCTTGACATATTGCGTATTTTGTTAAAATTGTGGTAGCCAGAAGCAGCATACCGAGAGGTAAGTTGTAACCTCACCACCAAACTTCTAAATAATGTGTTAATCTAAATTATCCCTACATATACATCAAAGGCGATAACGTATTTGTTGATTTAGGACCTGCAGTGGTATCATCCGTCATACTCGTTATCATGTAATAGTAGGGTAAATGCAGTTTTCATTTACTTCGTACTTGCGTTCTTGAGCAAACACATCAATCGACAATGTTTACGTGCTCTTCATCAGTCAAATGGACAAGACCAAGGGAAACAATTTATTTGAATTCAAATATTAAAATGATAACTTAAGTTCATAAATCCTTCTTACAACATTATCATCAGTAAATACACATTTCTTCGTAGAAGTCACTGGCCTCATGAGCTTGGACGTAGTTTGCCAATCGTTTTAACGATTATTAATCAAGGTTTACATAGAATTTATCTTTAAATTCATTTATAATGTTGGCTCATTTTTACTTTCAACGACAGAGTACTGATAGTTTATGTTGGATAATTGTAAATGCTCTTTGGAAGGGACGGGAAGACTAACAGGGCCGTAGCTAGGCTGGTGCAACCGGTGCGCGGTACCGGGGCCTCAGAGGACAAGGGCCCCGGTATGTTGGTACACGCTGACCCACAATAAATTTGGCAATGTAAATGAGGGGCCCCATTTAAACATTCTGCACCAGGAACACTGAGAACGTAGCTATGCCTCTGATACTAATTATTTAGAAGATTCGAGTGAAGTGAGTAGATGATGGAGAGGTGGTGCTGATATGATTTGGGAGATGCGGAGACTCTCGAAGTTTCTGAAAATCGATTTGTACTAAATCTGTGCTAAGTTTTCCGGTGAATGGCAGTCATTTTACTTGGAACATTTCTACACTTCGTTAACCTCTTGCTTCATGTTCATCTAGAGATTTAGGAGGTTTGTAACTAACTTTTGAATCAGACACCTCGACATCTAATTATACGAACAAAATGTTTCATGCAGAACACGAAATCAGAAGTGAGTGATGTTAATGAAAGTGCTCTTTGACGAACATTTTTGAGTCCCTACATGATCTACCACTAGCTTTAATATCACAGCCACATGAAGTAACAAGTTATCATCTATATAGACTCGTATTTGTTTACTTTTGCCCTTCAATTTTGACCATTTTTACTTTGTATACGGAGTAATATACATAGTATTCGGAGAGTTTTGTAATGCTGCGCGGAAAAAACGGCGAATTTTCGACAGCCTCATTGCCGAGACCTGATAACGAAAAAGTGGATATATGCAGTTGTTAAATTTAGGAAAAAATCCGCAAACACGTGGGGTAGCCAAAATCCTTGTTTTGTGGGTCCCATACCAAATCAATTGACAGCAAAACATCCGTCCGTCCGTCTGTCTGTCCGTCTGTTAACACTAGCACCTAAACCAAACGTACGATTTTTTTTTTCAAATTGAAGAAACCTTTGACGATCTGGCTCGAGTCGAAGCTTTGAGACATTGAAATTTTGGGATACTTTACACTAAGTCTCCTGGACATTTTCAAAATTACCTAAAAAGTGGACCCAACATTTAAAATTTTTTTGAAAGAATAGAGTAAAATGCGTGTAGGAAGATGGCATAGGTCTGTTTTTCTCTGTTAATTCAGATTTTTTGTAAATTGCAAAAGTTTGAATTTCCTTGCGGATTCCTACAACTTCAAAATTGAAGATAGAGATTTTTCTCGTCTCTCACGTTGTTATAATTCACATCAGAGGTTATGTGTTTACATTATTATATTTATGAATACATATTCTTTCAGTAAAGTTTTATAAAGTTTCTCGAAAAAAACAACAATTTTCTGTGAAATAAGCTCAAATTTCGTATTTGTAGAAATGCTGAAAAGCCATATTATCACAAACTGCTTCAAATGTTTTCTTTAAACTTTTCGTACGGACTGTGATAATTGCATAATTGCACTGTTTAATATGACATTAAGTCGATTTTGATGGAATTTTTTGTGTTTTTTAACAAATGACACAAATATATATTTTTAAATATCTCTCACGCCATTAATATACACATTTCCAGCAATTTGTTAACACTATTACATTTATGAGTAGAAGTGCTTCAAATTACTTTCAATAAAGTTTTTCGAAAACTAAAAAATTTCTGCGAAATGTGCTTCAAATTTCGCATTTACAGTTACTCTTAAACGCCATTTTTTTTAAACGGCTGAAAATTTTCAATTAAAATTGCATTTAGAGCAAGGTTTTACTCTACTTTAATATTAATTAAGTAACATTTCCTTTCTTCTAGTAGGAAACCGAAAAATTGAGGAAACAAAAAAATACTTTGGTCGGCGATAGATGATAGCTGGCAAGAGGATGAAGCAAGACCGTAAAGCCAGTCCACACCATGAAAATTGGAAAAATTTACTCCGAGAAAGACTGTGCCATACTGTAGCATCACTAGATAGTTTTACATTTTAACTTTTTAAATTTAAATTTAAAATTTAAGTCTTTTCTACGAACCTGGACACCAAGATATTTTTTGGCAGAAGACTCCAATTAAAGTCGAAACGTTAAAAGGAAATGAATTATTTGGGGAAATAGTATTGTAGTGTGTTTTTTCAAGAAAGGTGTTGGAGCGCATTTACAACAGCTACGGGAAATGTCTTCATTTATTATACTTATTGTCTCATTCTTCTTGCTATTTCTTTCAATTGCGGCCGTAAACTTTACTTATCTGTCACTAGCCCCTTAGAATTACTTTCTCGTGATGATAGAGTTTTTGTACAATTCAAACCTACAGTTCTTCACTGACCCTGACACAAAATAATTGATTTGCTGAGGAAAGGCCACAGGAAGAGCGCCATGTCGGCCAACCGTCGCCTCGCGCTCCACTCCTTCGTCGCGAAGTGCTCCGGGAAAGGAAATTGATCGAGCAGAAGTTTACGCTTAATTAAATCGAATACTAATTATATGGAGTCTGAAGCTCCGAGAAAGATGTCAGTAGCAAGGTACAGAGACACAAACGAGTTTCCATACGGTGTTACTTTCCGACATCCTTGTTACAGTATAACACAAACTTTCGATGATATAAGATTGAAAGTCACGAAGATAATATCCCTCCTTTGTCTTGAGAAAATAAGCTCTCTGCGCGGCAGCCAACTACTGCCATCTACAGCAAATCTGAAACATTACTATATAAGTACGTTCTAAGGAGCGTAAAGTGTATCGGAATCATTTCAAAGTCATTTGTTTCCAGAAAAATGTTTTACTGAGGGCAATGTGGCTAATTTTAACCCTCTTTAATATCTAAAAGTCGACATTTTAAGATTTATAAAAGTATATTGGGCTTGGTAAAAAACTTAGCTCGCTTTAGTTTTTCCATATTTATTTCTAAACATGTTAGTATCTAACTGAGAAATATTAGTGATAATTAGCTAATTTAAATTAGTATTAACTAATAATATTTGTACAACATTTTGTTAATTATGCAGGCACGCATACAGGATTAATTTATCACGCAATTTATAACTCTTATGTTTATGTTGTAATACATTTGTAATTCACAGTCTAATAAAAATAAATAAATCTCCTTTTATACAATGTTTTTACTTCAGCACTTGAACAAATTATTCTTAAAAAAGTACATAAAATAATAAATACTCTTAAATATTTTGCAACTATTAAATATTTCCTTGAAAATTAGAGTACAATCAACTTTCTTTAAGATGCATTCTTGAATGACCAACCATGTTCACAAAACTTTTTTGATTGAAGAGCTTTCTATTGTCCCTTAATGCACAGGTGTAAACAGAAAAGGTTTGCACAACGCAATATGAATTAAATAGTATGTATTTCTTAGATGCCATTGCTATCTTCCCGAACTTAATTCTCCAGATATTTCAATCCTAGAAGAACTGTAGTTAGATTTTTTAGAGCTTTCACATGAACGCATAATCTACAGCCTCTGCCATTTTGTTCCTTGAAACTGCTTCAGTTATCTTCATCGATTCGTTTAGAAGACTCACACTCATCTAAATTTTTAAGAGCATCAGGAAATTTAGCAAAGTTATTGTTGCTTTCAAACCAAAATAAAAGTCCAAACCAAAAGAACAAATGCATTTTCTTAAGCAACTTCATATACATTTTTAGGAATTCACGATTTACCCTCTTTTAGGATTGTAATTAATTTTTGCCATTTTTAGAATACATAGGTTTCACGTATTTAGCTCAGAAAAACATTTGTACGTACATTAAAATAATGAAGTTACAAATTTATTAATAAAATGGGTTCAAATCAAAGAAATCGGCCTTTATTAATAAATAATAACAGCACTTACTACTTTCGTTTTCATTGCCAACCTGCTGGGTAAAGCAAGCGTTCCGTAATAATGTCGAAGTTCTGTGTGTTCATATCTCATCTCACGTAACAAACACATTTAGAATACATTTCTTTGCAGTTTGATTTTACAGGAATCCTCATGATGTGTCATGAGTCCTTTCCAACTATTTGTAACTCGAAAAGCATACAGAAGGAAGACTGTATTACTGTATTACTGTAAGCATACAGAATTAACACTGTAGAACTTTGTTTAAAATAGATTAATAATACACATATTTAGATTCTGCAAATTACAGAATATTCTTTACAAATTAATGTGTTATATTAATGGTTCCAGAGGCATTTTTAAGCATTTGGATATCATTGTGTAGAAATAATAAAAAAAATCTTGTAAACTGAAAATTCGATGTTGAAATAATGCACTTTGTCATTGAAGATACCTAACACAATGTTTCTCTTTAAAATCGTGTATTCGAATGTTAAATTTAAATATTCGAATAATGAATATTTCATATTGCACCGAAAATAGTGATATTATAGTGGGAAAATGAAAATTTATTTCGATATTTCTGTATCAAAACAAACACTTTTCAGTCACTAGTGCACATTATAAGAACCCAGTACACTTTGGTAAAAAATAGAATCTCACATTTTTGGGAAACCTGAGCTTTTTTCATTTAAATGATATTACCTGTGATTTATCTTGTGACTTTACTGTATGTTGTATATTACACGACATTGCGTTTACTCCTGAGTGTACGAGGTCTGTCCCAAAAGTATCCAACTTTCCTTCATATTACCCAGCTGCTGTTATTCTGTGTCATCGGGCTGGCAGCATCCTTCAAAGTAGTCCCCAATTTGATTGAAGAATACGCTCCCAATGGCCTTTCCACTTTTGGAAGCAGTCTTGGAACTCGTTTTTTGGTATTGCTTTTAGAGCGCTCGTCGTATTACTTTCGATTGGTTCTTTGTCATCGAATCGGTGACCTTTCGGAGGCATTTTTAATCTTGGGAACATCCAAAAGTCGCAGGGAGCTATATCAGGACTGCGTGGAGGCGACGGAGCCGCACAACCGTCCGTTTTGTCAAATTTTGCTGCACGAGGTTCGATGCTTGCGCTGGCGGGCCACCGTGATGAAGGAGTCGGTTATCGCTTGACCAAAGCTGGGGCAATTTTCTTCGAATTGTATCACGCAAGCTTTTTATAACTTCAAGATATTCTTTGTTGATCGTCTCGTTGATTATATCAGCAGCGACTTGACATTTCTACGACTTTCGCGCGCTTTATTCCGTCGTGGTTCCGACGGCAGTTTCCATTGCGAAGACTTGTTTTGTTTCGGGACCATAACCACACTCCAATGATTCATTACCTGTTGTACTTTTTGTTTAGAATTCATTATTGACCACATCCAGATTGTCCTGAGCGATTTCAAGGAGATCTTTCTGCTCCACAGTTAATAATTTTGGAATGTTTCGTGCACATGCAAACCATTTGCAAATTTTCAGTTTAAATCTGTCAAACACAAATTTACAGTATTCCAAGACCACATTATTTTTCGCACAGCCAATCAATGATCTTCGTTGATCGCAAGTCACACACGTTCGATATTGTCCGTTTTTTTGTCGTCGAAGGCCGCTCAGAAATTGTATTTCAACAGAAGTGCAGCCATCTTTGAACCCCTTATAACACTCTTTTATTTGAGATATGCTCATACATTCGTCCTCAAATGTATCAATCATTTCAATGGTTTCTGCACACCTCGTTTCAAAGCATTTAATGCAAATTCATTACTCCGCTCTTTCCAACATTTTTTACAGTAGCAAAATTCGACAAACGTAAGAAGCACGTTGTAAACAAATGCAGGATAGGCGTCAACTAGTTCGTGAAGCTTTACTGTTCGCGCAAGCAAGCTGTTATAATTAATTAAGCTAATTTATGCGCATCTCATTACAATAAGCTATTTGTACGAGTCTCATTCTATATTTAACCACATTCAGTTACGAAAACACGTTGCCAACGCTCCGATTCTCGAAACGCTGTAACCGCCACCGCCACCATTGCCCGCATCTCTCATTCCGAGAACCATTGCGGTGAATCTGAGTTGTGCGTAGTTTTGCATTCATTATAAACTTGACCGCAGAAAATACATTACAATTCTTGATACTTAATAACTTGAATTTTTATGTAAGTCGTTTTAGTTGATAATTCAAAACTCTCCTTGCAATAGAACACGCGCGCTGATTGGCTCTCCTCAAAACTGGCATTAATGTTACATCATGCCACAGCCGACGGGTTCTCTAATAAGAGTCAGTTGCGCGCAGGCAGTCATGCTGTGCACACGCTGTGCAAGCGCTCTCTACATACGCAATATGTAGTTCATACGCGTAAGATTCACAGTTTTCTTAGTTATTCAGTGTCATACGACAATCACCATGTATCGTGTTGTTCAGTGCCATACGACAATCATCAAGTACTGTGTGTTCATGAATAGTGTGTCTTTCATTTACCTTGCATCACACTTAACGTACACACGTGTGTAAGTGCTTACACACGTGTGTAAGACTTTCAGTTTCTCATCCATTATTGAAACTTATGTGACAACCTATTCAATGCCATTAGCTATGCTGAATGGAACTATGTTTTCCAAGTGATTTACTGTGTGTAATCATGAATTCCATTTCTTTAGTGTACATAACGTGCATTCTTCTACTGTTATTCCTAACAGCGAACTCGTTGCTGCATAGTAGCCAACTACTTTTATGCAGTGCAATATTGATGCTGTAAATTCATCATATGTGATTGCCTCCAACAAAATGGTTGTGTTTGTACACTGAATTGAGCGCTTGGTCTCCAGTGTGACATCACGGTTTCATCATACCGAGGGCGCCGTCTGCCCTGCGCGGGCCCCACTGCAGGCAGGAAGCGTTTATCCGCTTTGTGTGACGTCACCACAACAGGCCTACCAATGCGTCCTCGCTACCGCTAGCGGCAGCTGATTTCCACAATATAAGCATTTTCTAACCATTCGTACTATGTTTTATTTCATTAACAACCTCATATTCACTCGAGCTCAATGCTTACTCAAATCTTTGCAAGGTGTTACGTAATAATTTTGTATATCCATATCTAGTACAATTATATGTATTCATTTACATGCTTCTAATTTCATTTGTGGTAATGAGAGCATCTGAAGTTATTTTCAGGAAAGCGAGGCTGGTGACTCGCATCGTATTAATTCACCAGTGGTTCGCCATGCAACAACCGGAGAATGTAGGTAATAGTGCAATTATCAATCACATACAGTCCGCTAATCACAACGCACTGATCCTACAATTACAGTTCACACTCGTACCCGGCAGAGGGCAGTAACATGGTGTGGTGCAAAGATATGAAGGTCAGATAATTTGTGACAGAGTGGTATAGTATATTATTTGTATACACATACGTAATTATATACGTGAATAAGCAACCACATACACTGTCCTTATAAATAAACCCTGGTATTCACGTTTGAACCAATTCTGATAACACACTCATACTCACTACCCTTCAACGTTGTTTTCGTCGTACATACGAATATTATTCTAGACAGCATCAAAACACCAAATTGTTTAGTCTGTGATCTCATTTTATTTCAGTAAGTTCAGTGAAATTTACCGAATTTTTGTAGCATATGGTAAATGACAATCATTGAAACAATTGAAACCTCGAAATCCTGAGAAAATTGCCGATATTAAATTTGTACGTCATCATGTTAAGTTAATGCAGATATTCCTTAACTAAGTGAATTTTCGTGGAAGTCAGAATCGATCTTAATCCAAAAATCGAAGAACTTTATTGTTAATGTCTTGTTAAAATCATTCACAGATATTACGCAATAACAACGAAAATGTTTCAGGTGTCATATTGTAGCAATACGAGAGTAATGTAACTTGCGAAATTAGATTTTTCACATCAATCTTTATAATTTCTCGAATATTTTTGTAAAATTATTAAGACTAATTTTAAATACACAGAACCTAAAAACCCAAGACTCAATGATAAATGCACAACATAATACTTTATTAAATACATATAAAAAAACAGTATTGTAAGTAATTGTCGGACTTATTGAGATTTGATAATATAATAACAACGAATAAGTGTTCCATCCTACTTGCGTTTAATATGGCCAACATTTTATGCGAGAATTTATTAATATTTTGAACTAAAATATTCAAATTGCATTTCAATAGTAATAATATATCACAGTTTTATCATTTGCCTTCTTGATAAAGTAGTACTTCAGTGTGTAAGGCTGAATAGTCCATCCGTCCGTCCGTCCGTCCGTCCGTCCGTCCGTCCGTCCGTCCGTCCGTCCGTCCGTCCGTCCATCCGCTAAAAACACCACTAGCGCCCAAACCCATACGTAGGATATTTTCAAAATTGAAGAAACCCCTGTTGATCTGGCTCGAGTCGAAGCTTTGAGATTTTGAAAAACATTATTTGAAATCTGAGGGTACTTTACATGGAACCCCTTACATGGACGTTCACAAAACGGTTCCAAATTTTGTCTTTAAATTTCTTGTAAGAATAGAGTAAAATGCGCTTATAATGTTGGCATAATTCCGATTTCCACGGTTAACTCTGAATTTTCCAACATTGCAAAAGTGAATTTTTCCAGCATCGTCCTACAACTACAAAATTGAAGAGAGATTTTTCCCTCTAGTAAATGTTTTTCTCTCTAGTTAATACATTCATTAAGGTCATCTTCATTGTTTTACAAATTTTAGTAATTTTCGTGCAATATTACGTGCAATATGTGCAATATTAAAAATAACAAAAACAAGATTTTCCCGAAAACAGCTCCAAATTTTTTCTTTAAACTTTTGGTAAGGAAAGTGCTAAATGTACCGTATAAGATGTCATTAAAACCATATTGCTCTATTCATTTCATTTGAAATCTCAAACATTTTCTGTGAAAAAGGGCTTCAAATTTCACATTTACAGTAACGCCTTTTCAATGAAAATGGTTATTTACGACGTTTTTTCTTCTTTAATATTCTTAAAGTAATATTTTGGTTCTACTTTTAGGAAAAAGAAAAGTTGAGAATTTTTTAAGAAAGAACTGTAGTCTGGGCGGCGATAGATGATAGCTAGCACGAGTATGTGACAAGTCAGAAGATCTAGTCTAGACAAAAAAAACTACAAAACTAATACGAGAAAGTTTGTGACATTTTGTAACACCAATAGTTATCTCTGGTGCAGCAATGTAAAAACAAATTCAGTACGTTGAAGCTCCGCATATTGACGGTACGTATCGATCCAAAATCGTCGAGATTTTCGCCAACCAACTCGAATGCCACGGGGCGTTTTGATGCGACTCACGAGCAGTGGAGCGCGAAGTTCAGCTTTGTTGCCTCTCTATTCACGGACTGCCTTCGCGATGCGCCTGCGAAACATTCACGGGGCTCCTTTGAGAAGCCACCAGCCATCGGAAGAAGCTTTGTCTTCTTCAAACAAAAGGGATCACTAAAGGTCCACCGGAGGGGCGGAAACGCTGCTGAAGCATTACCCACACCAACACCTCCAAGCCTGAGAATAATCGCCAAGAAGCCGCCGGATGGCGTAGAAAAAGTTTTCACCTTTGGGGAGCTTCCGCTAACAGGACAAAAGGCTATACAAACTCAGCACGCGTTACTCTGGTAAAACGTAATACTTCTGCTGCGACTTTTCACTGCGTTAATAGACTCATGATATAATTTTTAAAAAAATGGTGATTAATACATACATTTTGAAAACTTCCCCTTAATTCTTAAAATTTCATAAATAATATTTGCTCATTTGAGCTGTTAGCGACAAAAAACAAACAACGGAAAATATTGAATAATTGCATTTATTCGAATTAAAACTAGTGGTGCTAAAACAGCACGTACTTTCTCGCCCGTTCATTCACGAAAAATTCCACAAAAAGTACTCAAATTTTCAAAAAATTGTACATGACTTAATAACAAAATCTTTCTTCAAGTAACATATTTCACTAAGGTAAAAAGTCTCTATCTTATAATAATTATAGTTGTAGGAAGACGCCGAAAAAAATTGAATTTTTGCAATTTTCGAAAAAACAATTGTCAACGAAAAAGAGATCTACGTCACTCTTAAACGTCATTCAGAGTATCCAAAAAATGTAATAAAAAACGATGGAGTCATTTCAAGGTTTTTAGATTCTGTGTGTATGCATATATTTACGTCTTGGGAAGAGATTTAAAATATGATGTATTAGTTCATTGTCGTCAATGTTAATACCCAATTCATTAATTTCACAAACGATGCCTTTAGCACGTACAAAGTAGTCTTCTATGTACGTTTTCTCCCTTTTCCAATTTTGCAAGTT
Source organism: Acheta domesticus (assembly GCA_031308135.1). Lineage (NCBI taxonomy): Eukaryota > Metazoa > Arthropoda > Insecta > Orthoptera > Gryllidae > Acheta > Acheta domesticus. The sequence goes on from JAHLJT010003656.1 coordinate 63,616,160, forward strand.
TTGCCTTTAGTGTACTAAATCGATATTTTCCCTGACCTTCGTGACATTTTTGTAATGCCAATCATGAATCTTTAGCCCTTGTAAATCCACGACAAAAAAGGAGCTGGTCGTCATTACAATGAGACTCATGACTTCATCGTTTTTGTACTCCCATTCCTTCCATTTTCTCTCACCTCATCGCCAGGGATACTTTGAGGTTCGTCGCCCTCTATGATGTTAGTGAATAAGTGAGAAGATTTTATTAGTGCTTTCATACGCATGTTCCATAGTGCGTAATTGCTGTTGTTTAATGTTTCCATTTTTCCGTAAGCAGTATTAATACATTCCGCCATCATTCGTATTAGTGTTTGACGCTCTGCTACCAATTGTTATTCGGTATTAATGAATAATGTTCATCGTGATATAATTCAACAAAAACAGGAGTTTATTTACATAAAACACGTACACTTCGTAAAATCATCTGACTCCCTACGTATCAAGAAACACGTTCCTAGTGCAACCTTCAACTGTCCTTCAGTGCATCGGGAGCAAAAGCAACATCGGGTGACGCCGTTCGACGACTTCATTCAGCAACTTCATCTCATCAGTTCCGCTCCCTTCATACCTTGAAAACTTCTATTTCTGAGACCACACTTTTTGCTTTTGCTTAGTAAAAGCACCACATTACCTGCTTTAATTTATCCCGTGTCCATCTCTGACGATGGCTTTGAGCTGCGGTCGGCTCTGGGTCCCAGCGACTAATGATGGATAGCCAGACGTCGATAAGGTGACATTAGCTCGGTTTCTGAGCAGGTATGGGACATTGGTAGAACAAGGCACGTTAAGATTTATTAAATGTCCTGTTCTATCCATTTTTCTCATTGGTGTTAAGTGAATATTCGTAGGAAGCAAGTTCGAGTTTACCTAACGCACTAAATCTATTGGTTATTTCCTGCTGTTCGTTGCTGGGACTCACAGTGGTACCGGGACATCCTCCCAACAAGAGTCTGTCCCATCGCCAGTCGATATTACTAAACCCTAAGGAATTTTCACTGACTACTGAAGGCAGCCTCCTTCGCTGGCTAACGCAAGGTTCGGGCCTCCACTCTAATCAGTAGCCTGGTGTGCAAACCCAATTTTCTCTCCTATACCTTCTATGGGCCGATAACAGGAAGTCCAAAGGTTCATGCCCCTTCCCTCTCTACTACTCTCCTCTGGAGCACTTCATCTGACCCCTCAACTTTAACACATGGGAGGCTCTGCCAGTAGCTAGGCTACCACCGACATATCTCTCAAGGTCATGGGGTCATACTTAAGCTCCACTACCAACTGCAAGGTTGTGTACTCCCTTTGTAGAGTTATTATTATTATTTTTATTAAAATGGTGGAGTTATAGTAATACAAATAATAATAATAATAATTATTATTATTATTATTATTGTTATTATTAATTCTCTAATTCACTACTAGAGATGTTATGTGTCGGTTGATTATAAAGTCTAGTCCGGTTTGTAACCAGCTTCCTAAGGAGTAGATAATAATATAATAATAATAATAATAATTGTTTATTTCAGAAAATACTTTTTACAGTGTACATTGTACGCGCCATCACCATAAAGACTATGGTGATAATAATAATAATAATAATAATAATAATAATAATAATAATAATAATATGTGTTAATTTATTTTCTAAACAAGGTGGAAGAATGTTTCTTTAATTTTCGAGAATTCAAGCACTGTTTAATTCCATATAGCCACCGTGATGAATTTCTGGTATTCCCGCGATCACCCTGACCGTGCCGTTTTGTCTCCTCCGCTCGATTTGAAATCGGATAAAAAATCCGAGTAGCTTACATTGGGGTCCACGCGGCGGATATATACGTAATTTCACGGAATGCAGAGAGACAGATGGCGAGAGAGAGAGGGGGGAGAGGGAGAGGCGAGCGAATCGACCGATGTGGCGCCGGCGTCCGCGAGGCGAGGAGGCGCAATCAGTGCAGGCGGAAGCGGTTGCGAGCGCGCTATGGCGGTTGGGAGGGGTGGGGGTGGGGTGGGGGTGGGGGTGGGGGTGGTAGCCGGTAGGAAATGTCGCCGCTGCGCCGCGCCGGGCGCTAATCCACTTCCAGCCGCGAACAGGAAGGGACGCTGCAGTTTGCGTTGCTCTGGCGCGCCGGTACAACGCAAACTGCGCCAGAGCTCGCCGGAAGCAAGCGGCCTCTAGAGTCCCTAGATACGAGAGACACTAGCGCAACCACCGCCTTTTAATATTCACTCACCCGACAACCCTGTCAGGCATGAATCAGGAACTGAAAGGAAATTATAGTAATTTGTTCACATTATGGACATTTTCAAGAATATTCATATTGGTTTGGAATAGATCCGTGGTTCTCAACATACAGGAATACTACATAGTTCCAATTTTCCTGACAACTGGACATAAAATGGCGGGGTCGGTGGAACAACGGAATGCGCAACTCTCTGTATCTAGGGACTCTAGCGGCTTCCCCCAAGGACTAGGACGGAGCCAAGCGTCGGACATGCGTTGCTCTGGTGCGGTGAGGAGGGGAAAATATACGGATAACAAAAGGGTGATCAACTTTAATTGAGAATATGGTGGAAAGGTTATTAAACTTTTGTTTATATTCTTCTAATAAATTAATAAACACGTAAGCCATTCCTTAAAACATGTCAACTGTATTGAATCAGCCAATATAATATTAGGAATAGAAATCCACTATTCGCAATGAAATGTCGCTGGAAATGCTTAGCAATGATAGTACCACATTGATTCTTGGTTCACGAGCCAACAAGCGCGAAAAGTTGAAATGTATCTAAAGCGACATTGTTGCGCTATTTCGGACAATTAATTTTTTTATTGAGTGAATAGGGATTCCGAAGGCGTCAACTGCTAAGGTCATTTGCCCCATAAGTGTAGTGCATGTTTTTTACTCGGGAAGTTGCAGTGATTTTCTCTCCCTGAATGGTGAGATCCGGCGCCGACCTACCTTCGGCAAGCAGGGTTTTCTTCCAATCAGGAATATCGCCTGGTTACCGCACTGCCCCAGCCGGCACATGCCCTAAACTCTCGACCGGTCTCCCGGCATGTGTGGAATGTGTAGTGCATGTTAGCGTAGTGTATGTTGTGTAGTGCATGTTAGTGTGTGTATGTAAAGGGTGAGGATAGGACAAGGAAGAGGAAGTAAAGATCGCGCGCGGTCCATGGCCTATTTTGTTAGGGTACTGGCCCGGCATTCTTCTAGTGTCGATCGAAGAAACCACGGAAACTGCCAATCAGAGCCGGCCGCTAGAGTTTTCCTCCAGACAGCGACTGAACTCGGCCTAGATATGTAACTAGTGTCGCAACTAGTGTTCGTGCCACCGTCGGGACTCGAACCTAGAATCTCCCGGTCAGAGTCATTGCAGTGACATCAGTTGATGCCCTGAGCCACCCCACCTCTCCTGGTCGGAAAAATGAATTTTTTTTCAGCTCATACCCTTCAAAATAATTCTTCTAGTATTCCACAGAGCTTTGCCGACGCAAGCCTGCCTGCTGTGTGCGATTTGTTTACGTGTTCCAACTGTCGTTCTTCGTTATTGTAAATGGTGTAGAAGTGATGGGGGTTTCCCCAAAACCAGGTGGTGAAATTCTTCCTGGCCAAGCAGCAGGAGTCATTTCTTAATGCAAACCGCAACAGTACTTTTACATTCCTTCAACCAAGTGTTCGCTAGTAAAGTATGATAATTACAGAGAAAATTACAAATAACATCAATTATAAGAAATACCACAAAAGATCGTGAGATACATTCGGTCAATTTAGCCCAACTGCAAATAACAAGTTTCAGTTATTGATAAATTATTTTTTTTGTAAATAATAATGATTTAGTTACAGGTGGTCAATGAGTAATTTAAGGTTTTAGTTATTATTCATATATTTCAAGTAACTAAGAAATAATCATTGTTATACAACAACTATTAAGTTGTTATAAATCATTTTTGCCCAACTCTGGCGGAGATCATAGCTGTGAGTAAACACAATGTTTGCAAGGTGCAAAGGAAGAGTCGTGGAACGCTTGCCGTGCATTTTTCGTGACTTGCCCGAATTTAGCAGCGCAATATTTTCCACACTGCAGAGCCAATGCAATGTTTGACGGCCATGAAGCGCGTTTTATTGCGGAAAATGTGACACATTAATAGTTCATGTGGTCGTAAAATCACTAAATTTCTCAAAACATATTATTATGTAAATACTAATATAGATATAAGCTTTATTCTACAATTGGGGAGATGTTGCCCGGTAGCAGAATGCAGAAACATGAAAGTACATTTACAATTACAAAACATAATTACAAATAAAAACAATATATAATAATCAATATAAAAAACAAATTATATTTGTCATTACCTGGACCATGCAAATGCATTTACATACATAGAAAATAAATGAAAATACTTATATACTAACATTTAAGTAAATAAACGTTCTTACATATTACACAAATGTTCATACATACAAACCTACACGCTTACATACAAGACATACAAAGACCTAGGAACATTTAAGACCTAAGAACCCTAAAATGCCTAAGAATGAACTCGTCTCTTCATTCTCGTTATCATGGGCTAAAGGTGTCTATAGGGTTCCATTGAAAAATCGATGTTTTGTCCATATCTATTAAAAAAAATTATAGTTTAATATTATACATCTGTAGTGTCACGTTGGCTGCTCTGCGTGGAAGTAGGACGCGGAAGACTCACATACCTGAGAGTTGGGTAGCGAAAAGCCACGGCGTTGGGGGTTGCAAATATTTTAAGAATCAGGCTTGGCTTGTCCTGTAGCTAGTTGTCACGTGGTAATATGCAACCACCCCTCCCACTTTCAACGGTGGTCACGGGGGAGGTCAGGTTACACGTTGGCTGCGACAGCAACCAAGGGACTTCTTTGCTGCTGGCTTTCAAGGACTTGTAATGAGATAAGTGCCTGAATGTACAGGGTGATTATGTGGAAAAGTGAAATAAATGTCAGAAAGTTACTTCGATTATTTTTGCCTCAATTCCGTTTTGCGACTTATTTATTGACTTGCCCTCGTAATTATGTTTCATAATCAGTAATGCTAAGCTTTTGTAAAACAAATTATAACTACACATTACACGCTTTATACATTTTAAAGCACTAGTCTG
>JAHLJT010003656.1:63621420-63647648 GCA_031308135.1 Acheta domesticus
GGTCAGTCGGTCCCCGGTCGTCGGAGCAGTCGGACGTGCACTAGCGGAGCTCCTGGCTTAGACAATGGGTTGCTACCTGCAGGAGTATCGGGCTCGCATCGGGGCGTGGGCCGCGCGCTTTTCCTCGTGCGCAGCGCCGGCCCCCTCGGCATCGCTTCGCGGGGACGGGGCAGCTGCTGGAGCAGCAGCGTTGTGTGCGACCACGATAGCGGTACTACTGCTAATTGGAGGTGTCGAACCAAACCCAGGACCTGCAGACGAAGTAAATGCAATCCGTATCTTGTGCAGTGGCTGTAACAGTAACTTAAAATCCGGCAAGCAGTGTGAACTCTGTGGGCTCTGGTATCATGCGAGTTGTGGAAAAAATGGAGACATGGACAACGGAAAATGGTTTTGCAGTAAGTGCAAAGAAAACAGACTACGTCTACTGGAAGAAAAACTGGAAGCTGCTCTTCTTCAAATCCAGGAACTGCGGGAGTTAAACGCAGCTCTGGAGGAAAAACTTCGAGCTGTTTCAGTAGGAGACGCCGCGCAGCCAATTGTAGAGGCGCCAGTTGCGAGAAAACCCATTCTCGTTATTGGCGACTCGATAGTAAGGCATGTAGGCAAGAACGACGACCACATGGATGTTGTGTGCCTCCCGGGAATTCGAACCGAGCAGCTGCGAAGGTATGTGGAGAATAGGGACCTCGGAACGCCAGATACCGTAATTTTACATGTCGGTACAAACGATTTGAGGAGGAAAAATCTTGACTTTGTCATGGGGGATATGTGTGACCTCGTGATGAAAGCACAGAGAAGTTTCCAAAAGCAAAAATATACATTAGTGGTATTCTCAGGCGTCGTGGCATTCCATGGAGACGGGTCGGTGTAGTGAACCGAATGTTCGAGTGGGTGGCGCAGACAAGGAATGTGTTTTTTGTGGACCCAAATTCGTGGTTGCAGGACGGCGATTTTGGTCGTGACGGCTTGCATCTAAATCGCTCGGGGTCCACAAAGCTAGGCGGTCTGTTCTCGCGCGTAGGTGGACCGAAACTTCCGCGACAGGCTCGTGAGACAGCACGGCGGTGTCGGCAAGGGATGTCGAATCCCTTATGATGGTCTGTGCGGGGATGTCGGCGACGGACGGCAACGCAGTGAGGGACGGCGACGTAGTGGCGACATATAGTGACGCGGTGACGGCGGCGAGGGACGGCGACGCGGTGGCGGCGGCGAGGGAACGGCGACGCAGCGGCAACGTGCAGTGATGCGGCGATGGCAGCGAGGGACGGCGGCGCGGTGACGGCGGCGAGGGACGGGCGACGCAGCGGCAACGTGCAGTGATGCAGCGATGGCAGCGAGGGACGGCGGCATTAGATTAATGAATTATGCAGAAGGTGAGTCTCTGGTTATTTTGCAGGTTAATTGCAGGAGTATTTACAATAAAACTGTTCAATTCTGGAACACGGTAGAATCTTATATGTAGATGTCGTGATAGGTACGGAGTCATGGCTCAATGCGGAATATTAAACGCTGAAATCTTCAGACAAAATTTTTTAACATTCAGACGTGATAGAGTAGATCGCATTGGTGGGGGAGTTTTTATATGTATAAAAGATAACTTTGAAGCAACAGAGGCATGGGTGGCGACAAATTTGAAATCATAGGTGTAGACATCCGAGATAAAAATTCGAATAATCAATGGGAAATTATAGGCGCGTATAGATCACGCAAGATGGACATGAACCATTGGCAAGACTTGCAGAGAGAACACGCGTAACCAGGAAAAACCGGAAAAAACGTCATTTTGGGGGGAGATCTAAATTTACCGCACGCTACCTGGGAGGGGGATGTGGGGGCTGAAGGCGCCACCCAAGGTCTCGTTAACGAGCTAGTTGGGAGAACGGCTTAACACAGGTTGTGACCAAACCGACCCGTGATAATGCTTTACTGGACGTTTTCCTTATTAGACCGGTGGACAAACTTCTTGCCTGTGAAGTAATTCCTGGAATTAGCGACCACAAAGGAGTCCTTCTAAAAATGTGCAGAGAGGGTAAGCGAAATGATCTTGTAAAAGAAAGACAATTTTTTCAGTTCTCTAGAACAACGTCACAAACATGCAATTATATTTGAAAAACAATTATCCAACTTGGGCTTCTAGCGGAAGTACAGTAGAACAGATATGGACAAATTTTAAGAACATCATTTCAGAATGCTTAGCAAAATTCGTGCCTACCAGGAAACTACGGTACCACTCGGATCCCTTGTACTACAACAAAGAAGTGAGGCGATTGAAAAGGCATGTTAGGAAAGCGTATAGTAAACGTAATTCAAATAAGGAACAGAAAAATAAATTTCTACAATTATCTAAAGACTTATTAGCTTTAAAATTACAGAGCCAAGAAAATTACCTTAAATCAATTCTAAACGATCGATTGACCTGTTGGCAAAATTTCTTCAAGTATGTGAGACATAAGAAAGGGAGCAAAGAAAGTATTCCAGCGATCTGCGGAGCAGACGGTTCGTTAATTACAGATGACAGTGTAAAGGCGGACTGTTTAAACAGACATTACGCTTCTGTTTTCAAGCCGAAGGATCAAACCCCAGTAAGTAAAACAACACCCGTAATAGAAACCTTTCGAGTTGATGCAGGAATTATTAGAAAAAGAATCGCAAAATTAGGAGAAATAAATCTGTAGGTCCTGATGGAATACCAGGAGAAATACTAAAACTGGGAGGGGAAGCCATGATTCCGTACCTTGCGCGGTTAATGGACGTAACTATAAATAATAAAATGATTCCTCAAAATTGGAAGGAGGCAATTGTAGTACCGATTCACAAGGGAGGAGACAGAAGGGTTGTTAACAACTACAGACCTATTAGTTTGACATCAGTTGTATGTAAGCAGATGGAACACTTAATTGCAGAGTATATTAGAAAAGTTTGGAACAAAACTGATTGGCTATTTCAAAATCAACACGGTTTCGTCCTGGGTATTCGTGCGACAGCCAGACTATTGCTTTATGTCAGGACATAGCAGATTCACTAGACAAAGGGAGTAGGGTCGATGCAATAATATTAGATTTTCTAAGGCATTCGATCTTGTTCCACACGGTCTCTTAATTGCCAATTGTCAGAAACGGGACTAGATAATCGAATAATCTTGTGGATAAAAGAATTTCTTTCGGGGCGCACTCAAACAGTCAGGATAGGCGATAAATATTCATCAAAAGTCGATGTAACTTCTGGGGTCCCCAGGGGAGTGTGCTTGGGCCACTACTATTTTTAGCGTTCATTAATGACATTGCAACTGGAATAAAATCGGAAGTTAGACTTTTCGCCGATGATTGTATAATATATAGGAGTATTGGCTCATCTTCGGATGAAAATGTTTTACAGAACGATCTAAACTGTTTATGGAACTGGGCGTGCAAAAATAAGATGGAGTTAAATCCGGAAAAGAGTAAATTCATTTGTTTTACCAAGTGTCGTTCAAATGTACACTCCAATTATGAATTAGGAACCAACGTTATACCACGTGTAAAAAGCTGTAAGTATTTGGGTTTGGTCCTGAGAAGCGACTTGGATTGGTCGGATCATATTAACAATACGGTAAAAAAGTCCTGGAGAGCACTTCACTTTGTAATGCGTATCCTAAAAAATAGTAGTCCAAATGCCCGATCCCTAGCATATACTACACTTGTTCGTCCTATTTTAGAATACGGATCAGCATGCTGGGACCCGTTCAGGAAAGGGCAAATTGAGGCGTTAGATAAAATTCAAAAACGGGCCGGTAAGTTTTCAAATCATGGGCGCATTGTTGATGAACGAGAAAAATGGGAGTCCTTATCTAAGAGAAGAGAACGGGCGCGTTTATGCGTAATGTACAAGACTTACAGAGGAGACACAGCATGGGCAGATATCGGTAAGAGATTGCATAAACCAGATTACAAAAGCAGAGGAGACCATCCGTGGAAAATACGATGTAGAAAGCAAAGAACTGATGTAGGTAAGTTCTCCTTTGTGAATCGCACTATAGTAGATTGGAACAAACTACCTGCAAAAGCACTGGAGGCTCTTCCTTCTAATGTAGGCAAATTTAAAAACATACTAAATTCTATTTAGATCACTATCAATACTGAGACAATTACCTTTATTATTATTATTATTATTATTATTATTATTATTATTATTATTACTGATATAAATATCACCATTATTAACACTGCTTTTAGCTTTGGTATAATTCTTAATTTTTTATTATTATTGTATATAGTTTTTGTTATTTTTATTATAATTACATATTAGCGTTATACAGTGAAGTGAAGTGTAGTGTAGTGAAAGGGAAGGGAGTGTAGTGTAGTGAAGGGGAGTGCAGTGTAGTGTAGTGAAGTGAAGTGTTAGTGAAACTAGTAGTCAATTTAGAGATAACCAGAAATTAATTAGAACTAGGATATCCTCTAATTCTAATGGTAACTATAATTGTTAATGGTTTTTATTGTTCTAATTCTAATTGTCATGTTTGCCACCGAGCATTAGCTCAAAGCGAACTAATAAATCTATCTAACCAGCAATCGACCACTGGAATTCTACCCCAGAGAGCTGTTGAATTCTGCCTAACTATCTAGCTTGTGTCGATAAAAAATAAATTTATGTAAAGTGCAATTGGCTAATCTGGTGGAAGTTAATTACATAAACTAGTGGTGCTACAGAATGGCACAGACTTTCCCGTATTAGTTTTCTATTTCCTTTGGTCTCGGCGAGCTATTCGGACTTGACACATACTGTTGCCAGCTGCCATCTATCGCCGCCCATTTTCAATATTTTCGGAGTTTTTTCGGTTTACTGATAATAGAAGGGAAATATTATTTTAAGAATATTGAAGAACACTAAAACCTCGTCGTAAATGGCAATTTTCTTTGAAAAATTTAAAGCCGTTTTTAAGAAAATGGCGTTTAAGCGCTACTGTAAATTCGAAATTTGAAACTTTTTCACATAAAATTTTTGGTTTTTCGAAAAACTTCATTAGAAGTCCTTTAAAGCTCATTAACTGACAAATACACAAATAGTGTTTACAAATTGCTGAAAATGTTCATATTAACGGTGTGAGAGATCTTAAAAAAATTATATTGTATAATATCTCTCTCTCTCTCTCTCTCTCTCTCTGAATTCATCTCCGTCCCGAATAACAGAATGGCTATAAAATATCGAAAAAATGGCACTACATGGCGTTGAAGAATAAAAAACTGTTCACATACATCGGACAGACAGACGGACGGACGTTTTGCCATCAATTGGTTTTTCTGTATGAAGGACCTACAAAACAGGGATTCTGGCTACACCATGTGTTAAAGAATTTTTTCTTAATTTAGCAACTTGATTTATCCACTTTTCCGTTATCAGGGCCCTGCAATGATTTTTTCTGCGGAAAATTCGACGTTTTACCGCGCAGCATTAAATAATTTTCCCTAAACTATGTATATTATCAGTATATACATACGTTTACGGGAAAGTAACAATGTAATTTCATGCAAATAATATAATAATGGTAATAATAATATATATTATTATTATATTATACACAATATTATATATTAATATAATAATATATAAGAATAATAACAACATTTATAATATAATATAAAAACTGTTAATTCATAAAACATTAAGTTACACAAAGAAAAAGATAGGAAACGTCTACGAGTATAATCTAAATCCGCACTGATGTTTGTTCAATTAAGTCCGCACTTCACTTTTTGCACTGCACTTCACGTCACTTCGCTATGACAATTAAAACACTTCCTTCATTATTTTTCTACTCTACACTGCACGACATTTTCCTTCACAATACGGAGCACGTTATAACTAACAACACGTTTAAACATAACGTATCGCTTTATACCTTATTTAGTTAAAGCACTCGTCTACTCCAGGTAAAAAATATTTATTTATGGTGTATCTACACATGGTGTATTTATGAGTACTTATCCATGTATTTATGGCACATTTATGGCGTATGGGATATAAAACGTAATCCACTACCATCGGGGCTAGAACCACATGACCTTGTGGCCAGATTCTGCAGTGGCACAGCCAATTCATCCGGTGCCTAAAACGACCATCCGTGCGAGGTAGAGGCGGGGTGCGGGTCAGGGCTTCAGCCGCCCGCGCCGGCCCCTGACAGCGAATTCCCACTTGCGCTTTGATTCGTTGACAGCGCATGAACGCTGACGGTGTGATCGCGTTCGCTCCGCTTCGTCCCACTTCACAAGAACAGGAAAATTTAATTTTCGGCTTCCCCCTGCCCGCCGCGCCGCCTCGGAAGCGTTCAATCCGTGCCCGCGCCACCGCCCTGGTCACTCGCGTCAACGATGAGCGGATGCGCGTGTTGGAAGCGGAAATTTGAATTTACGCTTACCTCCCTGGAGAACAAGTCACGTCATTAGCAGCGGGTATTTGGGAGTACTTGTGGTCTTCGCGAACGGTGTGGAAATACATACTGCCTCCATGTGCCAGGAGACCCTTAACAAATAGAATTATTTAGTTGAATGCATACAAACTGACTTGGACCAACTTGGCTCCAAATCAGACACTGTTTTTTAAACACAATGATTTTTAACTTCTGGAGATCATGCTTTTGAGGTAGTTGAAGTGGTACAATTATATTAACATTTTGGATTTTAATCATATTTTTTTTTGTATTTTTGCTAAATGTGACCTTTGATGGCGATTATATGTATTTTGTTTAATTATTATAGATTTATTTTGACTGGATTAGTTTTTCTTCCTTCCACTCCAGTTCACTGGTGAAATGTACCAACAATGTCTCGTCATAAATTATTTCGAGATCGTGCCGTTTTAACTGACATCATTTTACCTTAGGACTGTTATATTCGTGACCCGTTCCGAATTTATAGAAAACTATGGGCGCCAGGAACAGGTTACGATAATTGATAATTAAAACCAATGCTTCCACAGCTAATATTAACGAATGGATAAATGTCCGGCTAGCTGGGTCAATGGGTCACGTAATGGATAATCGCTATCGCCTAGATAGCCGATTATTTCATCTGCCAACTATACACTATGGCGAGGAATCTGAAAGGAAATAATTAAATATATCTCTAACTACTTGTCAGTTGTGATTGACTAAATGAAAATCATCTTTTCATTTCCAAAAGAAAATTTAACAATTTATTGACTTGTGAACAATTATTCTACTTTTAGATCATGACCTCGTTTTAAAAGAAAACCTTTTGTACTGCAGTACTTATCTAAACGTGATCTTGCCCGACGGGTCCCTGCAGTGTCTTCGCACTTGAACGCTGATAATCCCAAGTCCAATTTCTCTCTTCTAATCTTGCGACGCTGCCGACGAATCCAGCCCTCACTGCCTGGAATATCTACCGGTTCTTACTTATATTCACAGTTCCTAGTTCTCCCCAATTACGTGGTAAAACATTTAAGTTCAAAACCGCAATATAAAAAAAACTTTCAAAGTCCTAAGCGAATTTAACTGCTGCACATCAACTTTCAGAGTCCGAAAACTCTTGCGTCTGACGACCAACTTACAAGTCCCACTCCCCTAATATTAAACTCGCGAGCGATCTGTACCACTTGACGGCCTCTATCAGAATGTCATTTACTCCTACGTTTTCAGCCCTCAACGCCTCGGTATCCATCCTTCATTCTTATTTTTTTAAACAAAACGACACACTTCGACAGTCTATTCTCAGGAGTTGAGAGTCTATTCTCTCTTAGCCAATCCATCCATTTCTTACCAAATCAAGTAGCCACGCCCTCGATAGTCATTCCTTTCTTGACCAATCCCAAATTATCTTATGTCTTTGTAGCCAGCATCCCCACCTATTCAAGGTCTGAATGCAGTTTATTGACCTTGCCAACCACTACGCCGGCGTTGCTAAGGCTGTATATTGCCATTTGCAGACCCTTTTAACCCAACCCATTTACAGCAAATGTTACTGTCAAAATATATAATATATTGCTATATCACACTGGAATAACCTCATCTATCAAACCCCAATTTTGCAGTTGTAAAATAGTGTTTAAGGATCTTTTGAGTTGTAATTGAACACACGTCGGAATTAATACCTTTTAGCAATGTCCCAAAGACGGTTAAGAGTGGTATAGGTGGAGAGGAGATACTCGTAATTTTGTATCCGGAAATTGGCCTCTCTTTATAAATGTCCGGATGGATGTGTCACGCGTAAGTCTCTGTGTAAATATGAGGGTAGAGTTAGCAAATCTAATACAGATAATATTTTAAGTTCCAAGATTGAGGGTTTTGAAATATAAAGATAAGTGATATCGCAACGGAATGTCCAGCAATCGTGTGCCTCTTGTGCACTTTTACAAGAAAGTAGTGATTTTAATTACATGTGATGCATTATATTCTTAAATAAGATAAGGTTAGGATTTTCTTGTCACATTTCTATTCAACATACATATACAGTTATTGGTAAATGTAAAACATTTCAATTACATTTTCAGTAACACGTTTAAATCCATGATCACACTGAAAAGTGATTTTATTATTCCAGAATTTGTAAACCTCCGCCATTTCATTAGTCTTCGACAACCTAATACTGAACGACTTCAAAAAATTTTGGGTGTTTCCTATTTTCCTTCTAGGGAATTTGTGACTTTTCTACAGCGATATTCCTCACACACGTACTTTTTGGCGTGGATCCTTGCTGCTCGAAATTTTAAGATATGTCCCAACTTTGTAAGTTCTTTTTCAACCATTGTTTCGTCGTTAAGTTTCGCTCACTTTCCTGCATTTTCTGAGTTTTTAGGTTTCTCTTCACTATTTTGTTGAAGAATGGTCAATGATGAGATGGGGAGAATGACGTCAGGGTTCACCATAGAATTAGGAGGAACGGAGAAACTTCCGGCGCGCCCGTGCGAAGTCTTTACTGGGAACCGAAATCAGACGTGCGGGTGTGGAGATGGAGCTGCAGGAACCCGATTGAATGCGGGCCAGCACGTTCTGCCTGGGATGAAGTTGAGCTCCCTCCAGCAGTTCGCCCGGTCGCTGCGTGATTGTCCACGCCGGCGGCGCTGAGGGACTGTTGCCTCGGCAGCCCCCGGGCTGTTGCTGCCGACTCTCACTCACCTCGCCATCCCCGTCGCCCCCCGCCGTCCCTATTGCATTCTCGTTCTTACTCCCATGCCGCCCCCCGCCCCCGTCACCGCCGCAAGGAAGCTCTAGGCTCCAGCCCAAGTGACGTCCCCGCCGTTCCCATTTCCGTCCTCACCCTCACACCTTCCGCACCGCCGTCCCCACCCCCGTCTCTGGTCCCGTCCCCGCTGACGTCCTCACCGCCACTCTTGCTTCCCATCCCCGTCCCAGCCGCCCTCATTACCGTTCTCACCTTGGCCCTGTTGTCGCCATCCCCGCGTCCTTCCTGACCGCCAGCCTCCCCGCCCGCGCTGCTGCCGCATTCCGCTCCGTCTCGGCCGTCGTGGAGCCGTGGCCTTCGCGTCCCTACCTCCGGCGGACTGCGCAGCGCAGCGCCGCGCCCCACGACGTGACCTGCCTACGCTCCCCTCCGGCGCAACCAGCCCCAGACCCGCGCTCCCAATTGCTTCATTGGAACGCCACTCGTCTTACTAGTCAGTTGCAGCTTACAATAAATTGGGCTTTTACTCTAAATTGCTCTCCGTACACATTTTAAATCTCTTAAAAAGACTATTTTCATCTTGATCTTCTACCGTTAACATCACTCATGCTTTCGCATTCCTTAAATTATACGCCAAAATCTGACCCACGATTATAAACCCTCTTTGGAACTAATCGAATCTAATCTCGTGCATTTTATTTGCCCGCGTTCAAGAAAGTTTCATTTCCACATAAAATTGCGGGGAATAAACGTTAATGGTGTCGGGCAACCGAGCTTAAAATGTAAAACAAAGCTCCGCTCCTAGAGAGCAGCTGCAAGGAGGCCGACTGTGGCATCTCGCCAATTAAATAGAAGACCCCCGAGAATTCCCAGGAGCCACAGCGTCTTTTGCAAGAATGTTTCTTGCAATAAAAAGCCAAGCAAACTGTTGCAAGTGATTGCTGTAGATGTTTCTCCCGATGGCAAGTAGATTTGTCACCCATCATAGCTGATAAATTAGTGTGAGTTATTGAAAGGAAGAATCCTGTGATGAATTCTCTTTGCTAAGCGTGTTCAAAGCCCGAAACTTGAGCTTGAATAGTTAATGAACAATTAAGGAGCATCTGAGCTTATTCTCAACTTTCTCAGCGTCTGTGACAGCATTAATGTGCTGATAACATTCTTTTGTATTTTAGGAGCCGAATTTTGCGTGATTCATTGCAAGAGAGGTTATGCTGCTAAATACGCATGTCGTGTTCAGCGTCATTATTGTTTCATCATTTCTCTAATGTCTTATCAATGTTGCTGGTATAAATAGACTCTTCCGATCATAAATACTAATCTGTGGCGTTTCATCGAGTTAGAATTGTATCTAACACGTCCTCTATGAATTTAAACTGCACAGTTCTTATTGTTAGTACTAGAAAGACTTATTTATAACACATTTTACGTAATCCTTATCATTGGTGTACTCTAATTTTGTAAAATTCCTGCTGTAGTAATGATTCTGTGCTGAATTGTTAAAAATTAGTGTCCTCGCGATTTTAAAATGTAGTAATCAACTCTAAAACGTGTCACTTTTTAGTTACATTACAAACCAGATACATCAGGTACATTTAGAGAATCAAATCCGGCTGTATTTTGAATCTACAATTATTCTTGTAGCTAAAAATTCACGAACACTCGAACACGTAACTCATCAATGTTAAGCCGTCAGCCCTGAACGTTGTCAAAATTATAATGAAGAAACCAAACGTGAATGAATAAAAGTGAAAGAAAACTCATAATCGCGAGGAACGTGCAGTTCACTTACTGAGGTAAATCAGCGAATTGAATTCAGCAGACTTAACTGCCTAGACCAGCACATATTTTCTCGAATATTCTTGAGGAAGATTCTTTATGAAGATTTGAGATGTGGGAACCTTCTAATGGTTCTGTGATGCTTTATCAAATTAGAAAAAACATATTAGGCATTTATTACATAAGCTGAATAAAGCGTTCTTTGATCGCGAATACAGCCAGATTTATCAATACTTGCAGTATACTTTCTAGGATCCGTTCGCTGATTGAATTAGCTGACATCATACACATTGATATTTCTATTCAAACGAGATTCGTTGAAGATACGAAATTTTGTTATTATTTCTTAATAACTAGCAAGTACTCCACTTGACGCTTAAGAGGTGGGAAATTTATTGAAGTGTACCCTGGTTCAAAGCCACAGTTCGCATATGAAAGTTCCTTTGCTGAGCTTTACTCCGGTCGCCCACCAAGAACTTTGCCAGCAACTGCGTCGTCTCGCAGACGACCTTAACGCCGAAAGCCCTTACATAAACAAGGCCTCTTCCGAATGCAGTAATGGTTTTGCTATCGACTGCAGACAGCTGCCCGGAGACCTGCAGAGATCGATACGCCGTCGAGTACACGCCAGATGGTGCGGTTCCGCGGCGGTTGCTTAGGCCCGCTTTCTGGGGGGAACAGGGGATGCCACCTCACGAGTTTCACCCCTCTGGATACGTCGTAGCAATTTATTTGCAAACTTTGCTTTTTCCATTATCATTCAATACATTTTTCATCAATTTATCATCAAATTTATTAAATATCGTGCACACAAGGTGTGTCCGGAAAAATGAGCTGAATAAATCCGTAAATAACAATACTATATTGAAAGTAAAAGTACAAATGTTTACTATTCTTCAAACCCATGGGTATCAATATACCCTTTTTCTGCGATTCGGTCAGCTAGAAGGCTTCCTGGAACTAGTTGACGGGAACTTCCTTCAGACATGTCGCGGCGGCTTTCACGGTATCTACCGTCCCACAACGATGACCCTTTAATCTTCTCTTCGAGAAAACGAAAAGAAGACCGCTGATACCAGATCGGGACTGTATGGTGACTGGGGAAACGTTGCCACACTGTGTCGAGCCAGGAACTCGCTAACAATGAAGGCGATATGAGACGGCGCGTTGTTATAATGGAGTCGCCAATTTTCACTGATCTCTTTACCGACTCGAAGCATCCGGTATCAGAGCCATTCAAGGAATTTTAAGTGTGTGTGTGTGTGTGTGAAAGTAATATTTTTTGTTAATGTTATTATTCAGTGTTTTGTTTTTTGATGTATGTGTTAAAGAGGGTTCATCGGAGGGTTCGCTGAGAAAGTAAGTTGACGGAGGAAATTAGTTTCAGAAAAACGAATGAAATAAATCAGTGCGCCATTGTTGGTGGCTTTGAAATTGATTTTGTGTTATTATTTGCAGTAGTATTCCACAATAGATAATCACCGTACCTGTAAAGGTGGCTTTGCCGTTCCCACGATCGTACAAATTTTCTGAAACGGTTTAAAGTGTTTGGGGCCCAGGCTCGTGTATTCAGAGTAACGGCGATCCACGGCGAATCAGATATTATATTTTTATTATTAAGAGAACCGTTTACAGTGGCACACTAACGCAAGCCGAATAAGAGTAATAAAATTATTATTTTTGTTTACATAAACACTGGACCGTTTACAGTGGCAGCCCAATATGAGCACAGGGCTTTGAAAAACATTTGGAGCCGTTTACAGTACCGAACAATTTTAGACACACAATTGTGGACACCGTGGTAGGACCATATACGAATATTGACGAGCGAGCGGACTTGAAAAAAATTGCCTCCCATAGTGCATCATGACACGGCCGTCTCACCAAACATCTTTGTAAACAAGATTGTTAAAGATTGAAACGATATCCTTTGGGGCAACGGTACAAGGTATAGGGAAATTGCAGTGTGGAAATATTTAAAAACGCAATTAACAATCTTTATTACAATGTTGTTGCTCTTCTTTAATCCCTAGCCAATTCCGTTTCGTATTCTTATTGCGTTAAGGTTGACCCCAAGAGTGTTAGCAGAGCTTGAGTTGATGTCAGCAAACAAATGCATATTGTGATCTCTGTTCATAAGGTCTATGCTAAAATATCCGCAATATTTTGCGCTTGACATAATATCAATTTATATATACTAATATATGAGTAGGGAGAGGATTATTACGACCTAAAAATCTTGACATATGTTATTAAAATAAGTATTTATGACCTAACTATTCTGAAATATGCACTTAATATGCAATAAAATTAACAATACTTCATTTCCTGTATAAAACATTCTTGATAAAATGCAGAAGACGTTTGCTTCGAACGAAAATAGTATATATTTTGTGCACACATAATACAATCTACTCTGCTTCGTGGGAGAAATAATTAAAGTGAATATTCACCTTGGTGAAGTACATTGTTTGTCTTGTTGCATTTCCGTTTCCTGGTTTAAAAAATACGATATCAAGAAATACCCTACGCTTGCACAAGTATTTTATCACCTATAGAAAGAAAGAGAAAAGCGCTAACTATGACAAGCTCATTCTAAACAATGAACGCTCAGAAATAAATAGTAGGTTCTATGAAGGGATGAAACATAGATAATATTGTACTTCTGTAAAGAAATCAGCAGAATATGAGCCTGTAATTACATGAATATGAACCAATAGGAAAAAGTGGCCGAATATTCACAAATATGCACTAACATGTTAATCTACATAGCATCCAATTTTATCCAAACGTCAAGAAATTTCATTTAGCCACGCCCTGAAACAACGAATAAAAATATGCAAAATCATAGAAATCCGCTCCCTAGACATGCGTTTTTAATGGCAACCGTTTGCAGGTTCCGTCGGTGGGTTGGGTTGAAGTCTCTGGAAATGAGACAGGTGTAGACCTATGTGCTCGCCATCATATTTTTTTTAGTGAGGCGTGTTTTGAAAGGTGAGATGCCGGCCGCTCTTTAAAACGGAAGGCAGAGAGCGGGAGTGCGGGGCGGTGCCGTAAAAACGCCCGAGGGCGCTGGGGGGGGGGGGGAGCGCTGCTCGGTTCCGCAGCCCACATATCAATCTCGCTGATGGCCCCGGCCACTTCCTCCCTAGCCAGGGGCTCGGAGGAGGGAACAACACACTTGGAATCTTTGACATTCGCCCACGTGGGACGTAATACGGGGTGTAAACCCAATACCAAATAAGTCGGCAGTCTTCTGTTTTGTTCTTCTTCTTTTCATTATACCATTATTATTAATGTTAATATTTGAATTTTTTTAAAGAATTGTCACTCCGACTGGGAATTTAACCCGAGTCTCCTTGTTCAGGCCCAATTGTTCTGACTGACATTGAGATCTGACAACTGAATTAAATGATGATAATTATTATTATTACCTATCGTAGCCCCGATGTGCTGAAGCCACAGATAATGTCTGTGAGATAAAGACGTACATGTTCCGTGTTATTTAGATAAGTGAATAAACGCACTGTGCCAAGAGAAAATATTTGAGAAGCCAATACAGTTGCCGCAGACGTTTAAAGGCTCCTGAGTCGTAACTAAACGGAGCAAGACTAGTAATTGTGAACTTTTCGTTAAGTTCTGTAGTATTTTTTTCTATTAAATTTCTTTCAAGTGTTGAACAAACAACCCTAGAAACATACTATGTTATTAAAATATTATATCTTTCCCTGGTTGTTTGTTCAACATTCTGATTAGTATTTGACTGGAAAGGGGGGATCAGAAGATTTTTCAGAATAATTTTTATTTACAAAATTATCTGTAACTTCTATAATTAATTCTAAATTATTTAACAACTTTTATCAATCTGAAATAAACATTCAATAAATACTAATAGCATAATTTTTCAAATTTGATTGTTCATTATGAAATTTTGGTTCATGTTACATGTGTTCAGTCATGGCATTCATGCACTCGTAGAGCGGATTCCGGCGAAAGCCATTTGTACTACGTGTGTAACGATTAGTAGGTCAGCTAATACCAATTATTATTAAACCTTGAGTGTAAACTACACAAAAACATTTAGAAAGATACAACTTCATTAACCACTACTTTTTTTAAGGTCGCATCAACATTGTCATTAGCGACCACTATTGGGTTTAACGTTATGTAACTGGAGATGATATGATGTGATGATAGGGGGTGAAAGGACGCACACAAATAAACCATGCCCGAGACGAGACTCGAACCCGCGATTCTTGGGTCCGAGATCGCTACGACACTACTGCTTTAGCGATCTCGGCCACCGGGAATCGACAATCCAGTAATTTTCTTGTAAATTTTCATCTGTGAAGAAACTATAGAAAATAGAATATTATCATGTACATATATGCTCGCATTTTCCGGGCGCTCTTGTGGACAACAACTATACTAAGTGTGAACGATTCATTGCTTACAAACATGATTAGTTTCATTTTCTTATTAGTATATTTGCGTTGTCTTAGTTTTATCCCAATATATTAAACAATCTTCCCCTAGGCCAAAAAATACGTCGTTTAAATGCCTATTGAAAACAATAATGTAAATGGAAGTATTACACCACGAACTTTGGGTGTTTCTTGCCATACTGCCTTAAAAAAGAGGTGAGAACTGAAGTTTTACGACAGTTTGTTCGAAGATGGAAGAGGTCAGAGTTACGACCACCCGTAAAAGGTCCACGCGGCTCTCTGGCGTCAAGTTGACACTCAAGTCGGGTGAAAATTCCCGGGCGTCACGGACAGAACGGGCGAGACGACTGGTAGAACTTGTTAATTGATTTTTTTCTTCCTAGAGTTTTTTCCAGCTTCAAGGGATGTCGATTTCGACTATCCCCGCCGGGTACCCGTTATGCCCATCATGGGGACACATTAACAGTTTTCACTGGGCACACTTGCGGGCTCCTCGGTCAGTGGTCTGCAGAGACTCATAAAGTCTTCCGCCATGACGCACATGTATAAAAGGCAAGTGACAATGAACCATGCCCAAGGTGAGACTGGAACCCGCGATCCTTCAAACCGAGGTGCTGAGTCGGCACAAGCTGTAGCCACCTCGGCCATCCAGGTCGGCAGGACTTATTAATAGATGAATGTGATAAATTCCCAAGCAGTGGCTGGTAATTAACTATTCTCCGATTTAATTTCAGTGATTTTTGACGTTCGATCAGTTGGGTCGCGGTTATGCAATCGATAGTTCCAATACCAATATTTAAGTTGTAATAAAATTTTTTAGTGTATGACCGCTAATCGTGGTTGTTACGGTTGATAGTTATCCAATCAAGATCTTCAATACCAAACATTATGTCGTCACGAAGCTTTCGATTGGATAGCCGTGTCCAGCTCATCCTACGTCAGAAGTCACTGTATTTAAATTGGAGTTACTTGATTTTCGGCTACCCGGCTACGTATAAAAATATTTAGAGATTGCTGCCTGTGCGGTTATAACAGAATTGTATAATGGTGGCCTGCAGGCCGCATGCAGCTCGCGGTGCCATTTAGTAGTATAGTGTGTCTGCGGTTATTAGTCAAAACTAGTTAGTCAAAAAGGATATTAGTCAAAACTGAAAGTCCCCTATAACCATGTCGAGTGCATTGCGCCTAGCGCATGCGCCTTGTCGGAGTCAAAACCCCCTTAGTGTAAAAATAGGTTAAGTTTAGATTTTATTTTATTTTTGTAAATTCAAAAATTCAAAATCCCCCAATTCCTCAAACGCACGTTGGGATTTTTTAATATATATCTTTAAATAACTTCTAAATGAAATGCTCTAGGGCCTTAAAAACTAAAATTTGGAGGCAAACGTTCCTCACACCGTAATCCAATAGGATTGGATCTTCTGGAATCATTCTATTACATTTTTGCTGTTTCGACGTTTCTCGATTCCTGTTCAGAGCCTTTAGAATCTGCAACTGTATGTGAAATTTCTAGTTACTTGTTATTCTATGCAGATTGAGTTGCACGTTGTACCTCTTTGCTAGATAATAAAGTTAAATAAGAATAGTTTGTTTTGACAAGGGTGTATTATATTGTTATCAATTACAATATGACATATAGAACAAATGATGGAGGGTAAGAGGATCTTGAAGAAAAATAGACTTAATATGGAAAAGAAAAAATAAGGAAGAGGGTTGGGTATAGCGGAAGTTCTCGCACGGGTACGCCAGTATTAAATGTTTTAGCTGTGGCCGTTGAGGCCTTGCAAGTAGGGCAACTGTGGTTGAGAACGAAGGAGCTGCTGTGCAGGGAGGGCGTGACGCACGCGTGATGCGCCGAGGGGAGGGGGAGAGGCGAAGCGGCGCGTGGGGCTGCGCATGCGCCTGGGAGTGTTCGCGTGTGGCGCGCGTGGGCGTGCACGTGCCCACGCACGTGGCTGCATCTTCTCGGAACGTGGACGATTTCTTTCTTTCCCGTTGGTCAACGGCCGCAAGCCGCTTTACCCTCGGGATTGAAAACGTGAGATCGTAAAGGTGAACACGCTAATGATGACGTTCAAGCAGAAATTCTACGAATTCGATCCACTGCTCTCGCGTCAATCCTTGGTGCAAAAGAAAACTCTCAAAAACCAGTGATACTGAAACAGCACGTACTTTCTCGCCATTAGTTACGGTTATCTAATACTATTTATTCCAAAATTTATCTCCGTATTAACACATCTCAGTTATGTTTTGTAAAATTCATTTGAAATCGTAGAACATTGGTGCGAAAATTAAATAGTTTCAAACAATATACTTTTTTTTATTTTAAACTTTAAATGAAAAAGTCAGAGAAAGTAAAAATGTATTTTTGGCATTGAATTCATTGTGTAAGGTGTGAAGAGTATTCACAAATATATATTAGTAGCATATAATAATTATTATTAAACACAATGGTATTCTAATATTCTACAAATATATAAAAGTATTCGTTTATATTTTCGCGCACTAAAAACCCCTGTCATTGTTGCCTTATCAATGCGGCGTTACAACAATGAGCTACAATATCCAACAATGATCGCTCATCTATTCGTTTTCGCATTTAATGCCATTTAAGGAAGCAATTTAAAATGAAATAATAGAAATATGTCAATATAATAAATAATAATAAAATGAAATAAATAATATGCAAATTCTAACTTACATCCAACTGTGTATTTTGGGAGCGGGCGACTGAAAGTTCGCAATATTTATTTTATATTTATTTGAAATAGGTTTTAAATAATTTTTAAAAGATGAATTTGTAAACGTATAACAAAAGCTTCAATGTAAGAAACGAACAACGAAATAAAGAAACAATAAAACAATGAAATAATTTACACATTCTAACATACGTAGCATTCTCTGAAAACACCTCTGAAATTACGGTCAGGAAGCGAAGACTTTTCGGAGCGAGTGACTAATTTTTTACGCCCAATTACTCCACAAATACTCATATTTTCGAAAAATTCAACAAGACCTTAATTGAAGATCTTTTTTTGTTGAACAGATTTCATTGTGAAAAAAATTGTATCTTTACAACTGTAGTTGTAGTAAGAGACCGAATTTTTTTTAATCTTTGCAAAATCTTGCATTTTAACGACTAAGAGTACTGCACTATTTTCTTAAGCCCCCTTTGTGGTATCTAAGATCCCAATTTATTTAAATAATGCGCGATTTTTAAGAAAAACGTTTAAAGAAAATAAAAATTGCCTATCTTTGACACAAAATTTCGCAAAAAGTCAGCATGTTTTTGAAAAATCGGATATGACTTTATTTAAAGATATGCTTTTCGATGAACACATTCATTAAGAAAAAAATGTATCTTAATAATTGTAGTTGTAAGGAAGACGTCTAAAAAATTTTAACACTCTTTAGACTATCCAACAACAAAATTTAATCAAACTCGTTGTCGCTAACTTTTTTGAAAATGTTCCAGGAGTTTAATGTAAAGTACCCCCAAAATTTAAAATATAGACTTTTAAATTCAAAGGGCCACGACATCAGCCAGATATCAATTTTGAAGAAAATCGACAGAACGTTTTAGTCACTAGCGTTGTTCAGATAAGACGAACAGACGTTTTACCGTCAATCGATTTTTATTAAGGACTCATAAACAGATTGTATTAAGGACCCATAAAACAGATTCTGCCTGCGCCACGTGTTAAGAGTAAGAGGATTATCTTTCTAAGTTTAGCAACTGAATTTATCCAATTTTTTTCGTTACCAAGGCCCTGTAATAAGGGGCTGTCCATAAATTACGTAACGCAAATTTCGAGTATTTTCAATACCCCCTTTGCCCTTGTAACACACTTCCTTATCTCTATGTAACGCAGCGTAACGCTGCCTAGATCCCCCTCCCTCCCCCTTTAGCGTTGCGTAATTTATGGATTGACTCCTAAGAGCTTTTCTGCCGAAAATTCGCCGTTTTTTTCGCGCAGCATTACATAACTTTCTCTTCTTAAGAAGTTCCTTCTTACGCGCGAGAGAGTAAAAGTTTTCTTTGCTTAGTCGAAGAAAAAATGTTTAAAAATGTAAGTCTCAAAAGTAGTAAAGTTTGGGTAAGTATAGTTTACATGGCAGCCACCACATGTAGAAAAAGCACTATCTTTGGTCGCGAAATAAAGGGATCCTTTCAAGATAAAACGTTGTTCTCCAAAACGACAAGTTTTAGATGTCACTTTTCTCGGAAAAGGTGATTAAATTTAGAAATCAAGCGATAAAACATGCCACTGACGAGATATTTCATAGTTTATCTTAGAGTAGTGTTATTCCAATGAGTCATGAGATAACTATTGTCATGCAAGATGTCTCATTGCAAATTTTCCGGATGGTGAATGACCTCTGGATGAGCCAGTAGAATCGTGTCTTGTTACTACGATCCTCTATCGAGATACATCTGCGTTTGAATTTTTTAAGGGTATAGGTCTACTCTGATGGGTGTCTACCTTATGTGTACGCCAGAATAGTGAATGCACTTTCTGAACTCACTCGAATAAGATCCAACGGGCTTCACGTATATATTTACAGGGTATGAATATGAAATTCTTAAAAAGAACGATACCCTGCACAGTAGTAGATAGATTTAGAATTATGTATGAGTTTAGGAACCGGATGTAAAGGACTGACGGAATATGGGAATAAGATGCTACAGCATTTAATGGATGAGTAAAGGTCATTTAGCCTCCCAATGCAAGTCAAGAGTTAATCGACATATTAATTGTAAGTAAGAACATAGAAAGGCCAAGAAAGACGGAAGGAATTTTAGAAAGGCCGAAAAAGGCAGACACTTAAACCTTGGCGTGAAGAAGACTTCGACCACGAAGAACTGCGACCGAACTATTACGACTGTGAGAAAGTGAGTTGGGTATTGATATTATTATCAACTTCAGCATTAATATCACCTTTATTAGCTTTTCCTTTTTGAATAAAATACACCGATCATGAATTAAAAGTATTATCTACTTCTTAAATTTTATAATTCAGGGGCCTTAACTAGCTTTTAAATAAATTTTGTAAATAGATTTTAATGCATCGTTAATATCACCAGGTTAATTTGTGAAAAATAGGGTTTTGCAACAGTACACGACGTTAAGTTAACTCAAGTAACACATCAAGTTCACTGTCATCCCAGATCACATTGTATAAAATATAAGTCACTCTTGGAAATGTATGAACTCATAGTGTTGATTAGTGACATTTCTAATGTTTCCTTATTTTATAATACAAACGCCTTAAAAAACAGAATACTCTTTTGGAACACATATTGAAAAGGGAACAGTGGATTTGCCCGACTCTCCCTTTCAATCACCGCCGTTTCTGAATACAGAAGCTTGTTTTCAGCTTGTATAGTCGAAAATGAACAATTTTTTTTCAGAAATATTGTGTATCTTTGTTTCTAAGATTATTGCCTCTTAAAGAAAGAAAATATTGCACTAATTCCTGCTGTAACATGAAACAAATATTGATATAGTAAAACTTAGGAATATTTAAATTTTCACCCATAGATGGAGTCTATTTAAATATAAAAATATAACCCAAAAAAACAAGTATATGTAACGATTAAAAGTAAGGAACAATGCGTAGTAGGAGTGCTCTTGAGCAGTGGTGTAAAGGTCTTGTACTGGTGGCTGTGGCACGCGCCGTGGCACCGTAGCATGTGCCGTGGCACCGCCGTGGCACGAGCTTCTCTGCCCCACTAGCGTCGGGAAAGGGAACTATTATGAGTAGTAGTAGTAGTAACCCCCCCCCCCCGTTTTACTATAGAGGATGGCGTTGTCTCTGGTGGCGGGGTTATGAACTGCGTGGAGAGGTGATTTCGTCGTGGCACTCGTGCCTCGGACTCCCGCTCGTGGCATCGACTTCGAATACATTGTTTTTGAGTGTAGCTTCTCCGTCGGAATGGTTGGCGAACGCGAATTCCCTGTGCGATCTCTGAGAGCGTCGAAGGACAAAGTGGCGTCTGGCGGAAGAATCTCTCCGCGCCGCACCGGTCCCCTCCCCGCTGCTCGTCCGGTGGCGGCGGCGGCGGCGGCGTTGGGGAGGGCATATCGACCGGCCGTGTTCGATGCTCATTACGAGCTAATTTCTCCGAAATCGATCCTGCGGCGAATCTCCCAGCGCAGCGGGCGGAGGGGAGGGTGGGGGACTGACACTGCACTCCGCTGGGGCCGACTGGGCGTTGCAGGTGCATGGCCTCCCTCGAAGCACGCTCTTCACTCCCACTCATGTATATTGGAGGAGTTTTTGCTTTTCACAGACGTGGTTTAGATAACTGAAGGTTTCTGTACAAATTAATGAGAAGAGTTCGTCAAACGGAAGACATTGGAGAGTCGATCTTCGATTGGCAGCGCAGAAATTAGCTACCATTTATTCAACTCACTTTGTAGGAAGAAAATAATAGGTATGTGCTAACTAATAAGAACACATTAGAAACTCGAAAAAGTCTGCAGAAGTTATGCAAAATATGTTATCCACTTCGATTATATTTAGCCAAACTTCATAAAACTAAGATCTGTTTCGTAATAACACAAGGGTTCCAATAATCTCTGGCTCACTATTAACAACTATAATATATAATAGTTTCGTAATATAAATAGTTTTCGTCTAATTCACGACCTCATTTTAACCTTAGTCTGTGACTTTTTGCGGTACGAATAGTCAAATTTAAACAAAAATTATATATTTGAATGTTTAGAAAGAATAAAACTTCGTACGATATCCGTATCTGACATCTTATTATAATACTCGTTTAGTTATCGAAGTCGGCCTAATGGCCTCATTTGATAATTTTCCAATTTGTTATTCTATTAAGATACCTTACCACACTTACATCTAAATAACTACTTTACCTTCCCCTGAAACGCATCCATAACTATGGCCTGCGTCCGGGGTCCCACAGGGGAGTAATATTAGCCCCCTACACTTTCTTTTCTTCCTTAATGACTTGACGGAGAATATGAGTATTTCATCGCATGTCGAATTATTTTCAGATGATTGTATACACTATCGACTCATTAAATCAACAACATGGATGTCGAACATTTTCAAGCAGATTTAAACAAAATAGAATACTGAGAAATCTCCAATAAAATGAACACATTAATTTCCCTAAAATCCAAGCCTCTACGTTTAGTAAAACTCGCAGTTATCTCGTTTTATCTTATCAATTAGGCTCTGACGTAATACCTCAGCTCTCTTGATGTAAATATTTCGGAGTTCTTTTAGATAAAAAAACGCAGGTCCCAACACGAACAATAAGAAAATGTACGAGAATGGACAAGTTAAGATAAACTCTGGACGTACTTATGCATTCTGACAACCTTGTTTCAATGCGCGGGTCTACATCGTATTTAGCGCTGAGTATTTTGTGATAATAAATTGAACAACAGCGCTACTGAAGCGCTTACACCTCTAGGTAAACTATTCGGATATCAAGACACAGAAACGTAGACATGCTTCACGTAGACACGTTCCATACCAAAGTACTTTTATCTATCATGGAAGACAAAATGTCAAATAATGTTTAGGTAGCATGGGAGACAAAGCTGAGTGACAAATGACATACTGAAGCATAGAACTTCTAAAAGCTTGGAAACTATAGCTCTATTACAAAAAATCAATACATTGAAAGATGTTATTACAAAGTATGACTTTAATTCGTACATAATACAATAATATGCATAATTGTATCTTGACAAAAGTTGTTTATAACGATTTAAAAAGCATAAATAGGGTTAATGTTATTAATTAATAAAGAAATATAGAGAATTATGATAAAATCCAATAAATAACAAGGTATTTGATTCAATTTTATCAAGTTGATACTTGGGGTTTTATACAGGAAATTCTTCTATTCGTGGCCGCAAACTTAAATGTTATTGATATTTAACACAGAGCGTCGTCTCCCTTTCCCTGACCACCGTTTCCAGTCATTTTGAGTAGTTCAAGGATGAATCGAGTAGTAGAATCGAAGCGTCGAATCGAATTTGCATTGATGATACCATTTCGCCAAAACAAATTTCGGGCGGGTGGTATTTCCTAGAATCTAATAATAGCCTGGGCCGTGTATTAGGTCGCACTAGATTCGCAATATGGCAGCTAAAAGGATTTTCTGTCGGAATAGCAAACTTATAAATTAATCATTCCTATCAACTCTTTTGCTTTTGTTTCCTTTGTTGTCCTTTCAATAGACTTCACACCCACCTGTAAACATACAGAAAGTTGAAAAAAATTGGATTTATTATTATTAATGCATAACTAATGATAACTAATAGTTATAGACAATAAATACCAATAACTATTTTAATTATGAAAATTATACCCTTCAGTCTTATAAGATAATATTTAGGAAAAATAATAATCTTACCTGTTATAATTTTTTCCATTTGTGATGTCAGATTTGTGTGATTGACAATACTTGTTCCTCTGAGTAACAGTACTCCTTCTTCCGTTGTTTTCTTTCACAATCCACAAAATAAATTTACAATTCCCGTTTGAAGAGAATTTTAAATTCACTTTAACCTTAAAGACAAAATACTAAGAAAAGACCCAGATGTAGTTGGGCTATCCATTATTTTACAATGATTAATAAATTGGGTTAAGAAAAATTAATAATAAATATAATAAAATTAATTTTACACAAAAAATACAAAATCGGAAAAACTAACCTTTACTACTAAAACTGTTTCGACTAACTCCACTATGATTAGTGATGAAAACAATTGAAAAATAATAAATAAAAATGCGTAGAACTAAATTAATACATCTGATGAAATGACTAAATGCAGATTTATGAAAAATAGCAAACCGCAATACGCAAACCGCCAGCAACAATTGCAGTCAGATCACAATCCACACGAAGGGCTTGAATGTTGGCGGAATCTACGGAAGCAGACATTTTTTCATTGCAAACTTAAATTTTAAAAAATTTCTCTCCGCCGTAAACGTAACATATATAGTGTAATTGTGTGAAGATTGGCAACGGCATGTGCCAACACAAAACGAAACCAAACTACACTAAATCGAGTATCAATACTTGCTTTTATCCGACAGTGGCAGTTTTCAAAAGTTGTCACGTTAGATGGTCTTTTTAGCTGGCCACAACTATAGCGGCGGACCGGGGTGTCTAAGGGCTCATTACACGTAGACACTTTGGCGCCGCAAGCCACCGCCACACAACCGCATGCGGGTGGATGAGAGGATTCGGCGGAGATAGATTTCGCTGAACCGTCGCCCACAGCCAACACAGGGACTGCAGCAGAATCGTATTTCTCACTACCGAGAAACCCGCCGCGACGAGTGTCCCAGTGGGAAGACCACCGTTTAAACGAAAGCAATTATAACGTACTTCGCTTGGCCAGAGGTGGCTCGGCGCGTTATCGGTGTCCCACCCGGGCTGCTCGTATCGAGGGTACGACACCGAGCGCCACACTATACGGTTTCAGTGCCCGTCTGGCATCTATTCGCCCACACCGAGAATTTAAAAAATGTATCAAGGTATACTTGCTCTCCCACAACGCCTCACAAAATCGCCGCTTCATCCGCCTTACAAAAAGAGTCAGAAATGTCAAGCGATATGACTCGGAGATACCACCGTCAAAGGCTTAGAAACAAGCAACGCCGACTCATAAATGATGCTAACTTTCATCGATGCTCTTTATTTTTAAAAAATACACCAAGATCTTCCGTAATGCTCCTCGGTTGGCATAATTCAGAAAGAGGGATAAATATTCTCTTGAACACAATTGATAAGTAGTACTTTTCTCTGGAAGACAAAGTCTGTTGTATTTACGAATCCATGCATGTGAGATAATATTTACGTCCTAGGTATAATTTATTCGGAATCGACAACATTTTTTCGTTCTCATTTACGGATTGTTCTCTAATTTTTAAGAAATGAGTGCACTATATAAATAACAATGATCATGCTCCTTGACAACAATTGTTTTCATATTTGTGCTGCAATAATTACATCAAGGGTTATTTTATGTCGTTTGCCATGGATACTGTTTAGGTGCAGTTCGAACGGCGTATTATTGCTTTTTAATCGTTGTATTCTCCAAGAGGCAGCCTGTAATTAATCTACATTCGCTTTAATAATAGAGTGAAATAAATATTCCAATGTATGCCAAATTCCTCTGCCGTACTTTTTCTCCCCTGTTTAAAGTAGAGACGACAAAAATCAATCCCAGGCGTAGCCGTGTCTATTTGTTGTTCCGCAGAACTTTTACCGGCGCGTTCTTGGCTAACAAAAAGTATGAAGAGAGTCTCATAAAATATTCAGGACTCTGTCGTGCAGTCGCATACGAAACGCATATAAAATGTATGAAGCCTCCAGTGCGGACATGCGGGTGACGTTCTGCTCTCTCGGCCGAGGTGGGGTGGGGCGGGGCCGCTGCCGCCAGCTTCCACTGAGGAGACGAGCCCTCGCTCCATCCCAGATGACGACAACGACGACGACGCGGCAGGCATGGCCATTTTGTACACCTAACTTTCTCATTTTATAGTTTTATTATTATTATTATTATTATTATTATTATTATTATTATTATTAATTAAATTTGTTCGAAGAATTGGTCGGCCCGACCGGGATTCGAACCCGGGCCTTCTACGCCCAGCTGCTCTGACCACTAAGCTACCGAGTCAACCAACCCTTTGAACAGTTTTCACGAGCGCACTATCGCTCCTTATATGTATATATAATTGTTCCAAGAAGGTGACGGGAAAGGTGACAATTATATTATTATTATTATTATTATTATTATTATAGTATGTGTTGTGTTGTTTCTATTGTATCTTGTATCTACTTTATGCTATTAGAAATTATTTGCAATGAAATTGTTTC